>OX493265.1:40311966-40354108 GCA_950370525.1 Bellardia bayeri | reverse complement strand
AATTCACTTTCGAGAAATTAGCCGATTATGGGGCATTCCATATTAAAATAATTTTTTTTTAAAATTGCAAGAAGGTTGTTGCTCTGTAAAACTTTCAAATTGAGCGGTTTACGCTTTTCAAAGTGGATTTGAATAGCCCCATATCTAGGAATGTCACTTTCGAGAAATTAGCCGATTATGGGGTATTCCATATCAAAGTAAAAAATTTCAAAAAGGTTGTTGTTGAATAACTCAATCAAATTTAGCGGTTTACGCATTTTCAAAGTGGATTTCAATAGCCCCCATCTACGGCTATTAAAATCCAGGAATGTCACTTTCGAGGAATTAGCCGATTATGGGGTATTCCATATCAAAGTAAAATATTTCAAAAAGCTTGTTGTTCTATAACTCTATCAGATTTAGCGGTTTACGCATTTTGAAAGCGGCTTAGCCCCCATCTTTGGCTAGTAAAATTCAGGAATGTCACTTTCGATAAATTAGCCTATTATGGGGTATTCCATATCAATGTAAAAAATTTCAAAAAGGTTGTTGTTCTATAACTCTATCAGATTTAGCGCTTTACACATTTTGAAAGCGGATTAGCCCCCATCTTGGGCTATTAAAATTCAGGAATGTCACTTTCGATAAATTAGCCTATTATGGGGCATTCCATATTAAAATAATTTTTTTTTTAAATTTTGCAAAAAGGTTGTTGCTCTGTAAAACTTTCAAATTGAGCGGTTTGCGCATTTTGAAAGTGGATTTCAATAGCCCCCATCTAGGGCTATTAAAATCCAGGCATGCCACTTGCGATAAGTTAGCCGATTATGGGGCATTCCATATTAAAATAAAATTTTTTTTAAATTTTGCAAAAAGGTTGTTGCTCTGTAAAACTTTCAAATTGAGCGGTTTACGCATTTTGAAAGTAGATTTCAATAGCCCCCATCTAGGGCTATTAAAATCCAGGAATGTCACTTGCGATAAATTAGCCGATTATGGGGCATTCCATATTAAAATAAATTTTTTTTTAAATTTTGCAAAAAGGTTGTTGCTCTGTAAAACTTTCAAATTGAGCGGTTTACGCATTTTCAAAGTGGATTTGAATAGCCCCCATATCTAGGAATGTCACTTTCGAGAAATTAGCCGATTATGGGGTATTCCATATCAAAGTAAAAAATTTCAAAAAGGTTAATGTTGAATAACTCTATCAAATTTAGCGGCTTACGCATTTTTAAAGCGGATTTTAATAGCCCTAGATGGGGGCTAATCCGCTTTCAAAATGCGTAAACCGATAAATTTGATAGAGTTATTCAACAACAACCTTTTTGAAAATTTTTTACTTTGATATGGAATACCCCATAATCGGCTAATTTATCGAAAGTGACATTCCTGGATTTTAATAGCCCTAGATGGGGGCTATTGAAATCCACTTTCAAAATGCGTAAACCGCTCTATTTGAAAGTTTTACAGAGCAACAACCTTTTTGCAAAATTTAAAAAAAATTATTTTAATATGGAATGCCCCATAATGGCTAATTTCTCGAAAGTGACATTCCTGGACTTTAATAGCCCTAGATGGGGGCTATTGAAATCCGCTTTAAAAATGCGTAAACCGCTAAATTTGAAAGTTTTACAGAGCAACAACCTTTTTGCAAAATTTAAAAAAAATTAATTTTAATATGGAATGCCCCATAATGGCTAATTTCTCGAAAGTGACATTCCTGGATTTTAATAGCCCTAGATGGGGGCTAATCCGCTTTCAAAATGCGTAAACCGCTAAATTTGATAGAGTTCTTCAACAACAACCTTTTTGAAATTTGTTATTTTGATATGGAATGCCCCATAAGCGGCTAATTTATCGAAAGTGACATTCCTGAATTTTAAGAGCTCTAGATGGGGGCTAATCCGCTTTCAAAATGTGTAAACCGATAAATTTGATAGAGTTATTCAACAACAACCTTTTTGAAATTTTTTACTTTGATATGGAATACCCCATAATCGGCTATTTTCTCGAAAGTGGCATACTTGGATTTTAGTAGCCCTAGATGGGGGCCCCTATATCAAAAAAAAAATTTTTCAAAAAGGTTGTTGTTGAATAACTCTATCAAATTTAGCGGCTTACGCATTTTTAAAGCGGATTTCAATAGCCCCCATCTAGGGCTATTAAAATCCAGGAATGTCACTTTCGAGAAATTAGCCATTATGGGGCATTCCATATTAAAATAATTTTTTTTTTATATTTTGCAAAAAGGTTGTTGCTCTGTAAATCTTTCAAATTGAGCGGCTTACGCATTTTGAAAGTGGATTTTAATAGCCCTAGATCCAGGAATGTCACTTTCGATAAATTAGCCGATTATGGGGTATTCCATTTCAAAGTAAAAAATTTCAAACAGGTTGTTGTTGAATAACTCTATCAAATTTAGCAGTTTACGCATTTTGAAAGCGGATTAGCCCCCATCTAGGGCTATCAAAATTCAGGAAATTCACTTTCGAGAAATTAGCCGATTATGGGGCATTCCATATTAAAATAATTTTTTTTTAAAATTGCAAGAAGGTTGTTGCTCTGTAAAACTTTCAAATTGAGCGGTTTACGCTTTTCAAAGTGGATTTGAATAGCCCCATATCTAGGAATGTCACTTTCGAGAAATTAGCCGATTATGGGGTATTCCATATCAAAGTAAAAAATTTCAAAAAGGTTGTTGTTGAATAACTCAATCAAATTTAGCGGTTTACGCATTTTCAAAGTGGATTTCAATAGCCCCCATCTACGGCTATTAAAATCCAGGAATGTCACTTTCGAGGAATTAGCCGATTATGGGGTATTCCATATCAAAGTAAAATATTTCAAAAAGCTTGTTGTTCTATAACTCTATCAGATTTAGCGGTTTACGCATTTTGAAAGCGGCTTAGCCCCCATCTTTGGCTAGTAAAATTCAGGAATGTCACTTTCGATAAATTAGCCTATTATGGGGTATTCCATATCAATGTAAAAAATTTCAAAAAGGTTGTTGTTCTATAACTCTATCAGATTTAGCGGTTTACACATTTTGAAAGCGGATTAGCCCCCATCTTGGGCTATTAAAATTCAGGAATGTCACTTTCGATAAATTAGCCTATTATGGGGCATTCCATATTAAAATAATTTTTTTTTTAAATTTTGCAAAAAGGTTGTTGCTCTGTAAAACTTTCAAATTGAGCGGTTTGCGCATTTTGAAAGTGGATTTCAATAGCCCCCATCTAGGGCTATTAAAATCCAGGCATGCCACTTGCGATAAGTTAGCCGATTATGGGGCATTCCATATTAAAATAAAATTTTTTTTAAATTTTGCAAAAAGGTTGTTGCTCTGTAAAACTTTCAAATTGAGCGGTTTACGCATTTTGAAAGTAGATTTCAATAGCCCCCATCTAGGGCTATTAAAATCCAGGAATGTCACTTGCGATAAATTAGCCGATTATGGGGCATTCCATATTAAAATAAATTTTTTTTTAAATTTTGCAAAAAGGTTGTTGCTCTGTAAAACTTTCAAATTGAGCGGTTTACGCATTTTCAAAGTGGATTTGAATAGCCCCCATATCTAGGAATGTCACTTTCGAGAAATTAGCCGATTATGGGGTATTCCATATCAAAGTAAAAAATTTCAAAAAGGTTAATGTTGAATAACTCTATCAAATTTAGCGGCTTACGCATTTTGAAAGTGGATTTGAATAGCCCCCATCTAGGGCTATATAAATCCAGGAATGCCACTTTCGAGAAATTAGCCGATTATGGGGTATTCCATATCAAAGTAAAAAATTTCAAAAAGGTTGTTGTTGAATAACTCAATCAAATTTAGCGGTTTACGCATTGGATTTCAATAGCCCCCATCTAAGGCTATTAAAATCCAGGAATGTCACTTTCGAGGAATTAGCCGATTATGGGGTATTCCATATCAAAGTAAAAAATTTCAAAAAGGTTGTTGTTCTATAACTCTGTCAGATTTAGCGGTTTACGCATTTTGAAAGTGGATTTAAATAGCCCTAGAGGGGGCTATTCAAATTCTAGGGCTATTTAAATCCAGGAATGTCACTTTCGAGAAATTAGCCGATTATGGGGTATTCCATATCAAAGTAAAAAATTTCGAAAAGGTTGTTGTTAAAATAACTCAATCAAATTTAGCGGTTTACGCATTTTCAAAGTGGATTTCAATAGCCCCCATCTACGGCTATTGAAATCCAGGAATGTCACTTTCGAGGAATTAGCCGATTATGGGGTATTCCATATCAAAGTAAAAAATTTCAAAAAGGTTGTTGTTCTATAACTCTATCAGATTTAGCGGTTTACGCATTTTGAAAGCGGATTAGCCCCCATCTTGGGCTATTAAAATTCAGGAATGTCACTTTCGATAAATTAGCCTATTATGGGGTATTCCATATCAATGTAAAAAATTTCAAAAAGGTTGTTGTTCTATAACTCTATCAGATTTAGCGGTTTACGCATTTTGAAAGCGGATTAGCCCCCATCTTGGGCTATTAAAATTCAGGAATGTCACTTTCGATAAATTAGCCTATTATGGGGCATTCCATATTAAAATAATTTTTTTTTAAATTTTGCAAAAAGGTTGTTGCTCGGTAAAGCTATTAAAATCCAGGCATGCCACTTGCGATAAGTTAGCCGATTATGGGGCATTCCATATTAAAATAAATTTTTTTTTAAATTTTGCAAAAAGGTTGTTGCTCTGTAAAACTATCAAAGTGAGCGGTTTACGCATTTTGAAAGTGGCTTTGAATAGCCCATCTAGGGCCATTAAAATCCGGGAATGTCACTTTCGAGAAATTAGCCATTATGGGGCGTTCCATATTAAAATTAATTTTTTTAAAATTTTGCAAAAAGGTTGTTGCTCTGTAAAACTTTCAAATTGAGCAGTTTACGCATTTTGAAAGTGGATTTCAATAGCCCCCATCAACGGCTATTAAAATCCAGGAATGTCACTTTCGAGGAATTAGCCGATTATGGGGTATTCCATATCAAAGTTGAAAATTTCAAAAAGGTTGTTGTTCTATAACTCTGTCAGATTTAGCGGTTTACGCATTTTGAAAGTGGATTTGAATAGCCCCATCCACTTTCAAAATGAGTAAACCGCTCAATTTGAAAGTTTTACAGAGCAACAACCTTTTTGCAAAATTTTAAAAAAATTAATTTTAATATGGAACGCCCCATAATGGCTAATTTCTCGAAAGTGACATTCCCGGATTATAATGGCCCTAGATGGGCTATTCAAAGCCACTTTCAAAATGCGTAAACCGCTCACTTTGATAGTTTTACAGAGCAACAACCTTTTTGCAAAATTTAAAAAAAAATTTATTTTAATATGGAATGCCCCATAATCGGCTAATTTATCGCAAGTGACATTCCTGGATTTTAATAGCCCAAGATGGGGGCTAATCCGCTTTCAAAATGTGTAAACCGCTAAATCTGATAGAGTTATAGAACAACAACCTTTTTGAAATTTTTTACATTGATATGGAATACCCCATAATAGGAAAGTGACATTCCTGCATTTTACTAGCCAAAGATGGGGGCTAAGCCGCTTTCAAAATGCGTAAACCGCTAAATCTGATAGAGTTATAGAACAACAACCTTTTTGAAATATTTTTCTTTGATATGGAATACCCCATAATAGGCTAATTTATCGAAAGTGACATTCCTGAATTTTACTAGCCCAAGATGGGGGCTAATCCGCTTTCAAAATGTGTAAACCGCTAAATCTGATAGAGTTATAGAACAAAAACCTTTTTGAAATTTTTTACATTGATATGGAATACCCCATAATAGGCTAATTTATCGAAAGTGACATACCTGAATTTTACTAGCCACAGATGGGGGCTAAGCCGCTTTCAAAATGCGTAAACCGCTAAATCTGATAGAGTTATAGAACAACAACCTTTTTGAAATATTTTACTTTGATATGGAATACCCCATAATCGGCTAATTCCTCGAAAGCGACATTCCTGGATTTTAATAGCCGTAGATGGGGGCTATTGAAATCCACTTTGAAAATGCGTAAACCGCTAAATCTGACAGAGTTATAGAACAACAACCTTTTTGAAATTTTTTACTTTGATATGGAATACCCCATAATCGGCTAATTTCTCGAAAGTGACATTCCTAGATATGGGGGCTATTCAAATCCACTTTGAAAATGCGTAAACCGCTCAATTTGAAAGTTTTACAGAGCAACAACCTTTTTGCAAAATTTTAAAAAAAATTATTTTAATATGGAATGCCCCATAATCGGCTAATTTCTCGAAAGTGAATTTTCTGTATTTTGATAGCCCTAGATGGGGGCTAATCGGCTTTCAAAATGCGTAAACCGCTAAATTTGATAGAGTTATTCAGCAACAACCTGTTTGAAATTTTTTACTTTGAAATGGAATACCCCATAATCGGCTAATTTATCGAAAGTGACATTCCTGAATTTTACTAGCCAAAGATGGGGGCTAAGCCGCTTTCAAAATGTGTAAACCGCTAAATCTGATAGAGTTATAGAACAACAACCTTTTTGAAATTTTTTACATTGATATGGAATACCCCATAATAGGCTAATTTATCGAAAGTGACATTCCTGAATTTTACTAGCCAAAGATGGGGGCTAAGCCGCTTTGAAAATGCGTAAACCGCTAAATCTGATAGAGTTATAGAACAACAACCTTTTTGAAATATTTTACTTAGATATGGAATACCCCATAATCGGCTAATTCCTCGAAAGTGACATTCCTGGATTTTACTAGCCGTAGATGGGGGCTATTGAAATCCACTTTGAAAATGCGTAAACCGCTAAATTTGATTGAGTTATTCAACAACAACCTTTTTGAAATTTTTTACTTTGATATGGAATACCCCATAATCGGCTAATTTCTCGAAAGTGACATTCCTAGATATGGGGGCTATTCAAATCCACTTTGAAAATGCGTAAACCGCTCAATTTGAAAGTTTTACAGAGCCACAACCTTTTTGCAAAATTTAAAAAAAATAAATTTTTATATGGAATGCCCCATAATGGCTAATTTCTCGAAAGTGACATTCCTGGATTTTAATAGCCCTAGATGGGGGCTAATCCGCTTTCAAAATGCGTAAACCGCTAAATTTGATAGAGTTATTCAACAACAACCTTTTTGAAAATTTTTTTTTTGATATGGAATGCCCCGTAAGCGGCTAATTTATCGAAAGTGACATTCCTGAATTTTAAGAGCTCTAGATGGGGGCTAATCCGCTTACAAAATGCGAAAACCGATACATTTGATAGAGTTTTTCAACAACAACCTTTTTGAAATTTTTTAATTTGATATGGAATACCCCATAATCGGCTAATTTCTCGAAAGTGGCATTCCCGGATTTTAATGGCCCTAGATGGGCTATTAAAAGCCACTTTCAAAATGCGTAAACCGCTCACTTTGAAAGTTTTACAGAGCAACAACCTTTTTGCAAAATTTAAAAAAAAATTTATTTTAATATGGAATGCCCCATAATCGGCTAATTTATCGCAAGTGACATTCCTGGATTTTAATAGCCCTAGATGGGGGCTATTGAAATCTACTTTCAAAATGCGTAAACCGCTCAATTTGATTGAGTTATTCAACAACAACCTTTTCGAAATTTTTTAATTTGATATGGAATACCCCATAATCGGCTAATTTCTCGAAAGTGACATTCCTGGATTTAAATAGCCCTAGATGGGGGCTATTCAAATCCACTTTCAAAATGCGTAAACCGCTAAATCTGACAGAGTTCTAGAACAACAACCTTTTTGAAATTTTTTAATTTGATATGGAATACCTCATAATCGGCTAATTCCTCGAAAGTGACATTCCTGGACTTTAATAGCCCTAGATGGGGGCTATTGAAATCCGCTTTAAAAATGCGTAAACCGCTAAATTTTAAAGTTTTACAGAGCAACAACCTTTCTGCAAAATTTAAAAAAAATAAATTTTTATATGGAATGCCCCATAATCGGCTAATTTCTCGAAAGTGACATTCCTGGATTTTAATAGCCCTAGATGGGCGCTATTGACATCCGCTTTAAAAATGCGTAAACCGCTAAATTTGAAAGTTTTACAGAGCAACAACCTTTCTGCAAAATTTAAAAAAAATAAATTTTTATATGGAATGCCCCATAATGGCTAATTTCTCGAAAGTGACATTCCTGGATTTTAATAGCCCTAGATGGGGGCTAATCCGCTTTCAAAATGCGTACACCGCTAAATTTGATAGAGTTATTCAACAACAACCTTTTTGAAAAATTTTTTTTGATATGGAATGCCCCATAAGCGGCTAATTTATCGAAAGTGACATTCCTGAATTTTAAGAGCTCTAGATGGGGGCTAATCCGCTTTCAAAATGCGTAAACCGATAAATTTGATAGAGTTTTTCAACAACAACCTTTTTGAAATTTTTTAATTTGATATGGAATACCCCATAATCGGCTAATTTCTCGAAAGTGGCATTCCCGGATTTTAATGGCCCTAGATGGGCTATTCAAAGCCACTTTCAAAATGCGTAAACCGCTCAATTTGAAAGTTTTACAGAGCAACAACCTTTTTGCAAAATTTTAAAAAAATTAATTTTAATATGGAACGCCCCATAATGGCTAATTTCTCGAAAGTGACATTCCCGGATTTTAATGGCCCTAGATGGGCTATTCAAAGCCACTTTCAAAATGCGTAAACCACTCACTTTGAAAGTTTTACAGAGCAACAACCTTTTTGCAAAATTTAAAAAAAAATTTATTTTAATATGGAATGCCCCATAATCGGCTAATTTATCGCACGTGACATTTCTGGATTTTATTAGCCCTAGATGGGGGATATTGAAATCTACTTTCAAAATGCGTAAACCGCTCAATTTGAAAGTTTTACAGAGCAACAACCTTTTTGCAAAATTTAAAAAAAAAATTATTTTAATATGGAATGCCCCATAATCGGCTAACTTATCGCAAGTGGCATGCCTGGATTTTAATAGCCCTAGATGGGGGCTATTGAAATCCACTTTCAAAATGCGCAAACCGCTCAATTTGAAAGTTTTACAGAGCAACAACCTTTTTGCAAAATTTAAAAAAAAAATTATTTTAATATGGAATGCCCCATAATAGGCTAATTTATCGAAAGTGACATTCCTGAATTTTAATAGCCCAAGATGGGGGCTAATCCGCTTTCAAAATGTGTAAACCGCTAAATCTGATAGAGTTATAAAACAACAACCTTTTTGAAATTTTTTACTTTGATATGGAATACCCCATAATCGGCTAATTTATCGAAAGTGACATTCCTGAATTTTACTAGCCAAAGATGGGGGCTAAGCCGCTTTCAAAATGCGTAAACCGCTAAATCTGATAGAGTTATAGAACAACAACCTTTTTGAAATATTTTACTTTGATATGGAATACCCCATAATTGGCTAATTCCTCGAAAGTGACATTCCTGGATTTTAATAGCCGTAGATGGGGGCTATTGAAATCCACTTTGAAAATGCGTAAACCGCTAAATTTGATTGAGTTATTCAACAACAGCCTTTTTGAAATTTTTTACTTTGATATGGAATACCTCATAATCGGCTAATTTCTCGAAAGTGACATTCCTAGATATGGGGGCTATTCAAATCCACTTTGAAAATGCGTAAACCGCTCAATTTGAAAGTTTGACAGAGCAACAACCTTTTTGCAAAATTTAAAAAAAAATTATTTTAATATGGAATGCCCCATAATCGGCTAACTTATCGCAAGTGGCATGCCTGGATTTTAATAGCCGTAGATGGGGGCTATTGAAATCCACTTTGAAAATGCGTAAACCGCTAAATTTGATTGAGTTATTCAACAACAGCCTTTTTGAAATTTTTTAATTTGATATGGAATACCCCATAATCGGCTAATTTCTCGAAAGTGCCATTCCCGGATTTAAATGGCCCTAGATGGGCTATTAAAAGCCACTTTCAAAATGCGTAAACCGCTCACTTTGAAAGTTTTACAGAGCAACAACCTTTTTGCAAAATTTAAAAAAAAATTTATTTTAATATGGAATGCCCCATAATCGGCTAATTTATCGCAAGTGACATTCCTGGATTTTAATAGCCCTAGATGGGGGCTATTGAAATCTACTTTCAAAATGCGTAAACCGCTCAATTTGATTGAGTTATTCAACAACAACCTTTTCGAAATTTTTTACTTTGATATGGAATACCCCATAATCGGCTAATTTCTCGAAAGTGACATTACTGGATTTAAATAGCCCTAGATGGGGCTATTCAAATCCACTTTCAAAATGCGTAAACCGCTAAATCTGACAGAGTTCTAGAACAACAACCTTTTTGGAATTTTTTAATTTGATATGGAATACCTCATAATCGGCTAATTCCTCGAAAGTGACATTCCTGGACTTTAATAGCCCTAGATGGGGGCTATTGAAATCCGCTTTAAAAATGCGTAAACCGCTAAATTTTAAAGTTTTACAGAGCAACAACCTTTCTACAAAATTTAAAAAAAATAAATTTTTATATGGAATGCCCCATAATCGGCTAATTTCTCGAAAGTGACATTCCTGGATTTTAATAGCCCTAGATGGGCGCTATTGAAATCCGCTTTAAAAATGCGTAAACCGCTAAATTTGAAAGTTTTACAGAGCAGCAACCTTTCTGCAAAATTTAAAAAAAATAAATTTTTATATGGAATGCCCCATAATGGCTAATTTCTCGAAAGTGACATTCCTGGATTTTAATAGCCCTAGATGGGGGCTAATCCGCTTTCAAAATGCGTAAACCGCTAAATTTGATAGAGTTATTCAACAACAACCTTTTTGAAAATTTTTTTTTTGATATGGAATGCCCAATAAGCGGCTAATTTATCGAAAGTGACATTCCTGAATTTTAAGAGTTCTAGATGGGGGCTAATCCGCTTTCAAAATGCGTAAACCGATAAATTTGATAGAGTTTTTCAACAACAACCTTTTTGAAATTTTTTAATTTGATATGGAATACCCCATAATCGGCTAATTTCTCGAAAGTGGCATTCCCGGATTTTAATGGCCCTAGATGGGCTATTCAAAGCCACTTTCAAAATGCGTAAACCGCTCAATTTGAAAGTTTTACAGAGCAACAACCTTTTTGCAAAATTTTAAAAAAATTAATTTTAATATGGAACGCCCCATAATGGCTAATTTCTCGAAAGTGACATTCCCGGATTTTAATGGCCGTAGATGGGCTATTCAAAGCCACTTTCAAAATGCGTAAACCACTCACTTTGAAAGTTTTACAGAGCAACAACCTTTTTGCAAAATTTAAAAAAAAATTTATTTTAATATGGAATGCCCCATAATCGGCTAATTTATCGCACGTGACATTTCTGGATTTTAATAGCCCTAGATGGGGGCTATTGAAATCTGCTTTCAAAATGCGTAAACCGCTCAATTTGAAAGTTTTACAGAGCAACAACCTTTTTGCAAAATTTAAAAAAAAATTTATTTTAATATGGAATGCCCCATAATCGGCTAACTTATCGCAAGTGGCATGCCTGGATTTTAATAGCCCTAGATGGGGGCTATTGAAATCCACTTTCAAAATGCGCAAACCGCTCAATTTGAAAGTTTTACAGAGCAACAACCTTTTTGCAAAATTTAAAAAAAAAATTATTTTAATATGGAATGCCCCATAATAGGCTAATTTATCGAAAGTGACATTCCTGAATTTTAATAGCCCAAGATGGGGGCTAATCCGCTTTCAAAATGTGTAAACCGCTAAATCTGATAGAGTTATAAAACAACAACCTTTTTGAAATTTTTTACATTGATATGGAATACCCCATAATAGGCTAATTTATCGAAAGTGACATTCCTGAATTTTACTAGCCAAAGATGGGGGCTAAGCCGCTTTCAAAATGCGTAAACCGCTAAATCTGATAGAGTTATAGAACAACAACCTTTTTGAAATATTTTACTTTGATATGGAATACCCCATAATTGGCTAATTCCTCGAAAGTGACATTCCTGGATTTTAATAGCCGTAGATGGGGGCTATTGAAATCCACTTTGAAAATGCGTAAACCGCTAAATTTGATTGAGTTATTCAACAACAGCCTTTTTGAAATTTTTTACTTTGATATGGAATACCTCATAATCGGCTAATTTCTCGAAAGTGACATTCCTAGATATGGGGGCTATTCAAATCCACTTTGAAAATGCGTAAACCGCTCAATTTGAAAGTTTGACAGAGCAACAACCTTTTTGCAAAATTTAAAAAAAAATTATTTTAATATGGAATGCCCCATAATCGGCTAACTTATCGCAAGTGGCATGCCTGGATTTTAATAGCCGTAGATGGGGGCTATTGAAATCCACTTTGAAAATGCGTAAACCGCTAAATTTGATTGAGTTATTCAACAACAGCCTTTTTGAAATTTTTTAATTTGATATGGAATACCCCATAATCGGCTAATTTCTCGAAAGTGCCATTCCCGGATTTTAATGGCCCTAGATGGGCTATTAAAAGCCACTTTCAAAATGCGTAAACCGCTCACTTTGAAAGTTTTACAGAGCAACAACCTTTTTGCAAAATTTAAAAAAAAATTTATTTTAATATGGAATGCCCCATAATCGGCTAATTTATCGCAAGTGACATTCCTGGATTTTAATAGCCCTAGATGGGGGCTATTGAAATCTACTTTCAAAATGCGTAAACCGCTCATTTTGATTGAGTTATTCAACAACAACCTTTTCGAAATTTTTTACTTTGATATGGAATACCCCATAATCGGCTAATTTCTCGAAAGTGACATTCCTGGATTTAAATAGCCCTAGATGGGGCTATTCAAATCCACTTTCAAAATGCGTAAACCGCTAAATCTGACAGAGTTCTAGAACAACAACCTTTTTGGAATTTTTTAATTTGATATGGAATACCTCATAATCGGCTAATTCCTCGAAAGTGACATTCCTGGACTTTAATAGCCCTAGATGGGGGCTATTGAAATCCGCTTTAAAAATGCGTAAACCGCTAAATTTTAAAGTTTTACAGAGCAACAACCTTTCTGCAAAATTTAAAAAAAATAAATTTTTATATGGAATGCCCCATAATCGGCTAATTTCTCGAAAGTGACATTCCTGGATTTTAATAGCCCTAGATGGGCGCTATTGAAATCCGCTTTAAAAATGCGTAAACCGCTAAATTTGAAAGTTTTACAGAGCAACAACCTTTCTGCAAAATTTAAAAAAATTAAATTTTTATATGGAATGCCCCATAATGGCTAATTTCTCGAAAGTGACATTCCTGGATTTTAATAGCCCTAGATGGGGGCTAATCCGCTTTCAAAATGCGTAAACCGCTAAATTTGATAGAGTTATTCAACAACAACCTTTTTGAAAATTTTTTTTTTGATATGGAATGCCCCATAAGCGGCTAATTTATCGAAAGTGACATTCCTGAATTTTAAGAGTTCTAGATGGGGGCTAATCCGCTTTCAAAATGCGTAAACCGATAAATTTGATAGAGTTTTTCAACAACAACCTTTTTGAAATTTTTTAATTTGATATGGAATACCCCATAATCGGCTAATTTCTCGAAAGTGGCATTCCCGGATTTTAATGGCCCTAGATGGGCTATTCAAAGCCACTTTCAAAATGCGTAAACCGCTCAATTTGAAAGTTTTACAGAGCAACAACCTTTTTGCAAAATTTTAAAAAAATTAATTTTAATATGGAACGCCCCATAATGGCTAATTTCTCGAAAGTGACATTCCCGGATTTTAATGGCCCTAGATGGGCTATTCAAAGCCACTTTCAAAATGCGTAAACCACTCACTTTGAAAGTTTTACAGAGCAACAACCTTTTTGCAAAATTTAAAAAAAAATTTATTTTAATATGGAATGCCCCATAATCGGCTAATTTATCGCACGTGACATTTCTGGATTTTAATAGCCCTAGATGGGGGCTATTGAAATCTACTTTCAAAATGCGTAAACCGCTCAATTTGAAAGTTTTACAGAGCAACAACCTTTTTGCAAAATTTAAAAAAAAATTTATTTTAATATGGAATGCCCCATAATCGGCTAACTTATCGCAAGTGGCATGCCTGGATTTTAATAGCCCTAGATGGGGGCTATTGAAATCCACTTTCAAAATGCGCAAACCGCTCAATTTGAAAGTTTTACAGAGCAACAACCTTTTTGCAAAATTTAAAAAAAAAATTATTTTAATATGGAATGCCCCATAATAGGCTAATTTATCGAAAGTGACATTCCTGAATTTTAATAGCCCAAGATGGGGGCTAATCCGCTTTCAAAATGTGTAAACCGCTAAATCTGATAGAGTTATAAAACAACAACCTTTTTGAAATTTTTTACATTGATATGGAATACCCCATAATAGGCTAATTTATCGAAAGTGACATTCCTGAATTTTACTAGCCAAAGATGGGGGCTAAGCCGCTTTCAAAATGCGTAAACCGCTAAATCTGATAGAGTTATAGAACAACAACCTTTTTGAAATATTTTACTTTGATATGGAATACCCCATAATTGGCTAATTCCTCGAAAGTGACATTCCTGGATTTTAATAGCCGTAGATGGGGGCTATTGAAATCCACTTTGAAAATGCGTAAACCGCTAAATTTGATTGAGTTATTCAACAACAGCCTTTTTGAAATTTTTTACTTTGATATGGAATACCTCATAATCGGCTAATTTCTCGAAAGTGACATTCCTAGATATGGGGGCTATTCAAATCCACTTTGAAAATGCGTAAACCGCTCAATTTGAAAGTTTGACAGAGCAACAACCTTTTTGCAAAATTTAAAAAAAAATTATTTTAATATGGAATGCCCCATAATCGGCTAACTTATCGCAAGTGGCATGCCTGGATTTTAATAGCCGTAGATGGGGGCTATTGAAATCCACTTTGAAAATGCGTAAACCGCTAAATTTGATTGAGTTATTCAACAACAGCCTTTTTGAAATTTTTTAATTTGATATGGAATACCCCATAATCGGCTAATTTCTCGAAAGTGCCATTCCCGGATTTAAATAGCCCTAGATGGGGCTATTCAAATCCACTTTCAAAATGCGTAAACCGCTAAATCTGACAGAGTTCTAGAACAACAACCTTTTTGGAATTTTTTAATTTGATATGGAATACCTCATAATCGGCTAATTCCTCGAAAGTGACATTCCTGGACTTTAATAGCCCTAGATGGGGGCTATTGAAATCCGCTTTAAAAATGCGTAAACCGCTAAATTTTAAAGTTTTACAGAGCAACAACCTTTCTGCAAAATTTAAAAAAAATAAATTTTTATATGGAATGCCCCATAATCGGCTAATTTCTCGAAAGTGACATTCCTGGATTTTAATAGCCCTAGATGGGCGCTATTGAAATCCGCTTTAAAAATGCGTAAACCGCTAAATTTGAAAGTTTTACAGAGCAACAACCTTTCTGCAAAATTTAAAAAAAATAAATTTTTATATGGAATGCCCCATAATGGCTAATTTCTCGAAAGTGACATTCCTGGATTTTAATAGCCCTAGATGGGGGCTAATCCGCTTTCAAAATGCGTAAACCGCTAAATTTGATAGAGTTATTCAACAACAACCTTTTTGAAAATTTTTTTTTTGATATGGAATGCCCCATAAGCGGCTAATTTATCGAAAGTGACATTCCTGAATTTTAAGAGTTCTAGATGGGGGCTAATCCGCTTTCAAAATGCGTAAACCGATAAATTTGATAGAGTTTTTCAACAACAACCTTTTTGAAATTTTTTAATTTGATATGGAATACCCCATAATCGGCTAATTTCTCGAAAGTGGCATTCCCGGATTTTAATGGCCCTAGATGGGCTATTCAAAGCCACTTTCAAAATGCGTAAACCGCTCAATTTGAAAGTTTTACAGAGCAACAACCTTTTTGCAAAATTTTAAAAAAATTAATTTTAATATGGAACGCCCCATAATGGCTAATTTCTCGAAAGTGACATTCCCGGATTTTAATGGCCCTAGATGGGCTATTCAAAGCCACTTTCAAAATGCGTAAACCACTCACTTTGAAAGTTTTACAGAGCAACAACCTTTTTGCAAAATTTAAAAAAAAATTTATTTTAATATGGAATGCCCCATAATCGGCTAATTTATCGCACGTGACATTTCTGGATTTTAATAGCCCTAGATGGGGGCTATTGAAATCTACTTTCAAAATGCGTAAACCGCTCAATTTGAAAGTTTTACAGAGCAACAACCTTTTTGCAAAATTTAAAAAAAAATTTATTTTAATATGGAATGCCCCATAATCGGCTAACTTATCGCAAGTGGCATGCCTGGATTTTAATAGCCCTAGATGGGGGCTATTGAAATCCACTTTCAAAATGCGCAAACCGCTCAATTTGAAAGTTTTACAGAGCAACAACCTTTTTGCAAAATTTAAAAAAAAAATTATTTTAATATGGAATGCCCCATAATAGGCTAATTTATCGAAAGTGACATTCCTGAATTTTAATAGCCCAAGATGGGGGCTAATCCGCTTTCAAAATGCGTAAACCGCTAAATCTGATAGAGTTATAGAACAACAACCTTTTTGAAATATTTTACTTTGATATGGAATACCCCATAATTGGCTAATTCCTCGAAAGTGACATTCCTGGATTTTAATAGCCGTAGATGGGGGCTATTGAAATCCACTTTGAAAATGCGTAAACCGCTAAATTTGATTGAGTTATTCAACAACAGCCTTTTTGAAATTTTTTACATTGATATGGAATACCCCATAATAGGCTAATTTATCGAAAGTGACATTCCTGAATTTTACTAGCCAAAGATGGGGGCTAAGCCGCTTTCAAAATGCGTAAACCGCTAAATCTGATAGAGTTATAGAACAACAACCTTTTTGAAATATTTTACTTTGATATGGAATACCCCATAATTGGCTAATTCCTCGAAAGTGACATTCCTGGATTTTAATAGCCGTAGATGGGGGCTATTGAAATCCACTTTGAAAATGCGTAAACCGCTAAATTTGATTGAGTTATTCAACAACAGCCTTTTTGAAATTTTTTACATTGATATGGAATACCCCATAATAGGCTAATTTATCGAAAGTGACATTCCTGAATTTTACTAGCCAAAGATGGGGGCTAAGCCGCTTTCAAAATGCGTAAACCGCTAAATCTGATAGAGTTATAGAACAACAACCTTTTTGAAATATTTTACTTTGATATGGAATACCCCATAATTGGCTAATTCCTCGAAAGTGACATTCCTGGATTTTAATAGCCGTAGATGGGGGCTATTGAAATCCACTTTGAAAATGCGTAAACCGCTAAATTTGATTGAGTTATTCAACAACAGCCTTTTTGAAATTTTTTACTTTGATATGGAATACCTCATAATCGGCTAATTCCTCGAAAGTTACATTCCTAGATATGGGGGCTATTCAAATCCACTTTGAAAATGCGTAAACCGCTCAATTTGAAAGTTTGACAGAGCAACAACCTTTTTGCAAAATTTAAAAAAAAATTATTTTAATATGGAATGCCCCATAATCGGCTAATTTCTCGAAAGTGAATTTCCTGAATTTTAATAGCCCTAGATGTGGGCTAATCCGCTTTCAAAATGCGTAAACCACTAAATTTGATAGAGTTATTCAACAACAACCTTTTTGAAATTTTTTACTTTGATATGGAATACCCCATAAGCGGCTAATTTCTCGAAAGTGACATTCCTAGATATGGGGGCTATTCAAATCCACTTTGAAAATGCGTAAACCGCTCAATTTGAAAGTTTTACAGAGCAACAACCTTTTTGCAAAATTGAAAAAAAAATTTATTTTAATATGGAATGCCCCATAATCGGCTAACTTTTAGCAAGTGGCATGCCTGGATTTTAATAGCCCTAGATGGGGGCTATTGAAATCCACTTTCAAAATGTGTAAACCGCTCAATTTGAAAGTTTTACCGAGCAACAACCTTTTTGCAAAATTTAAAAAAAAATTTATTTTAATATGGAATGCCCCATAATAGGCTAATTTATCGAAAGTGACATTCTTGAATTTTAATAGCCCAAGATGGGGGCTAATCCGCTTTCAAAATGCGTAAACCGCTAAATCTGATAGAGTTATAGAACAACAACCTTTTTGAAATTTTTTACTTTGATATGGAATACCCCATAATCGGCTAATTCCTCGAAAGTGACATTCCTGGATTTTAATAGCCGTAGATGGGGGCTATTGAAATCCACTTTGAAAATGCGTAAACCGCTAAATTTGATTGAGTTATTCAACAACAACCTTTTCGAAATTTTTTACTTTGATATGGAATACCCCATAATCGGCTAATTTCTCGAAAGTGACATTCCTGGATTTAAATAGCCCTAAATGGGGGCTATTCAAATCCACTTTCAAAATGCGTAAACCGCTAAATCTGACAGAGTTATAGAACAACAACCTTTTTGAAATTTTTTACTTTGATATGGAATACCCCATAATCGGCTAATTCCTCGAAAGTGACATTCCTGGACTTTAATAGCCCTAGACGGGGCTATTGAAATCCGCTTTAAAAATGCGTAAACCGCTAAATTTGAAAGTTTTACAGAGCAACAACCTTTCTGCAAAATTTAAAAAAAATAAATTTTTATATGGAATGCCCCATAATCGGCTAATTTCTCGAAAGTGACATTCCTGGATTTTAATAGCCCTAGATGGGGGCTATTGAAATCCGCTTTAAAAATGCGTAAACCGCTAAATCTGATAGAGTTATAGAACAACGACCTTTTTGAAATTTTTTACTTTGATATGGAATACCCCATAATCGGCTAATTCCTCGAAAGTGACATTCCTGGATTTTAATAGCCGTCGATGGGGGCTATTGAAATCCACTTTGAAAATGCGTAAACCGCTAAATTTGATTGAGTTATTCAACAACAACCTTTTCGAAATTTTTTACTTTGATATGGAATACCCCATAATCGGCTAATTTCTCGAAAGTGACATTCCTGGATTTAAATAGCCCTAAATGGGGGCTATTCAAATCCACTTTCAAAATGCGTAAACCGCTAAATCTGACAGAGTTATAGAACAACAACCTTTTTGAAATTTTTTACTTTGATATGAAATACCCCATAATCGGCTAATTCCTCGAAAGTGACATTCCTGGACTTTAATAGCCCTAGATGGGGGCTATTGAAATCCGCTTTAAAAATGCGTAAACCGCTAAATTTGAAAGTTTTACAGAGCAACAACCTTTCTGCAAAATTTAAAAAAAATAAATTTTTATATGGAATGCCCCATAATCGGCTAATTTCTCGAAAGTGACATTCCTGGATTTTAATAGCCCTAGATGGGGGCTATTGAAATCCGCTTTAAAAATGCGTAAACCGCTAAATTTGAAAGTTTTACAGAGCAACAACCTTTCTGCAAAATTTAAAAAAAATAAATTTTTATATGGAATGCCCCATAATGGCTAATTTCTCGAAAGTGACATTCCTGGATTTTAATAGCCCTAGATGGGGGCTAATCCGCTTTCAAAATGCGTAAACCGCTAAATTTGATAGAGTTATTCAACAACAACCTTTTTGAAAATTTTTTTTTGATATGGAATGCCCCATAAGCGGCTAATTTATCGAAAGTGACATTCCTGAATTTTAAGAGCTCTAGATGGGGGCTAATCCGCTTTCAAAATGCGTAAACCGATAAATTTGATAGAGTTTTTCAACAACAACCTTTTTGAAATTTTTTAATTTGATATGGAATACCCCATAATCGGCTAATTTCTCGAAAGTGGCATTCCCGGATTTTACTAGCCAAAGATGGGGGCTAAGCCGCTTTCAAAATGCGTAAACCGCTAAATCTGATAGAGTTATAGAACAACAACCTTTTTGAAATATTTTACTTTGATATGGAATACCCCATAATTGGCTAATTCCTCGAAAGTGACATTCCTGGATTTTAATAGTCGTAGATGGGGGCTATTGAAATCCACTTTGAAAATGCGTAAACCGCTAAATTTGATTGAGTTATTCAACAACAGCCTTTTTGAAATTTTTTACTTTGATATGGAATACCTCATAATCGGCTAATTTCTCGAAAGTTACATTCCTAGATATGGGGGCTATTCAAATCCACTTTGAAAATGCGTAAACCGCTCAATTTGAAAGTTTGACAGAGCAACAACCTTTTTGCAAAATTTAAAAAAAAATTTATTTTAATATGGAATGCCCCATAATCGGCTAACTTATCGCAAGTGGCATGCCTGGATTTTAATAGCCCTAGATGGGGGCTATTGAAATCCACTTTAAAAATGCGCAAACCGCTCAATTTGAAAGTTTTACAGAGCAACAACCTTTTTGCAAAATTTAAAAAAAAATTTATTTTAATATGGAATGCCCCATAATCGGCTAATTTATCGCACGTGACATTTCTGGATTTTAATAGCCCTAGATGGGGGCTATTGAAATCTACTTTCAAAATGCGTAAACCGCTCAATTTGAAAGTTTTACAGAGCAACAACCTTTTTGCAAAATTTAAAAAAAAATTTATTTTAATATGGAATGCCCCATAATCGGCTAACTTATCGCAAGTGGCATGCCTGGATTTTAATAGCCCTAGATGGGGGCTATTGAAATCCACTTTCAAAATGCGCAAACCGCTCAATTTGAAAGTTTTACAGAGCAACAACCTTTTTGCAAAATTAAAAAAAAAAATTATTTTAATATGGAATGCCCCATAATAGGCTAATTTATCGAAAGTGACATTCCTGAATTTTAATAGCCCAAGATGGGGGCTAATCCGCTTTCAAAATGTGTAAACCGCTAAATCTGATAGAGTTATAAAACAACAACCTTTTTGAAATTTTTTACATTGATATGGAATACCCCATAATAGGCTAATTTATCGAAAGTGACATTCCTGAATTTTACTAGCCAAAGATGGGGGCTAAGCCGCTTTCAAAATGCGTAAACCGCTAAATCTGATAGAGTTATAGAACAACAACCTTTTTGAAATATTTTACTTTGATATGGAATACCCCATAATTGGCTAATTCCTCGAAAGTGACATTCCTGGATTTTAATAGCCGTAGATGGGGGCTATTGAAATCCACTTTGAAAATGCGTAAACCGCTAAATTTGATTGAGTTATTCAACAACAGCCTTTTTGAAATTTTTTACTTTGATATGGAATACCTCATAATCGGCTAATTTCTCGAAAGTTACATTCCTAGATATGGGGGCTATTCAAATCCACTTTGAAAATGCGTAAACCGCTCAATTTGAAAGTTTGACAGAGCAACAACCTTTTTGCAAAATTTAAAAAAAAATTATTTTAATATGGAATGCCCCATAATCGGCTAATTTCTCGAAAGTGAATTTCCTGAATTTTAATAGCCCTAGATGTGGGCTAATCCGCTTTCAAAATGCGTAAACCACTAAATTTGATAGAGTTATTCAACAACAACCTTTTTGAAATTTTTTACTTTGATATGGAATACCCCATAAGCGGCTAATTTCTCGAAAGTGACATTCCTAGATATGGGGGCTATTCAAATCCACTTTGAAAATGCGTAAACCGCTCAATTTGAAAGTTTTACAGAGCAACAACCTTTTTGCAAAATTGAAAAAAAAATTTATTTTAATATGGAATGCCCCATAATCGGCTAACTTTTAGCAAGTGGCATGCCTGGATTTTAATAGCCCTAGATGGGGGCTATCGAAATCCACTTTCAAAATGTGTAAACCGCTCAATTTGAAAGTTTTACCGAGCAACAACCTTTTTGCAAAATTTAAAAAAAAATTTATTTTAATATGGAATGCCCCATAATAGGCTAATTTATCGAAAGTGACATTCTTGAATTTTAATAGCCCAAGATGGGGGCTAATCCGCTTTCAAAATGCGTAAACCGCTAAATCTGATAGAGTTATAGAACAACAACCTTTTTGAAATTTTTTACTTTGATATGGAATACCCCATAATCGGCTAATTCCTCGAAAGTGACATTCCTGGATTTTAATAGCCGTAGATGGGGGCTATTGAAATCCACTTTGAAAATGCGTAAACCGCTAAATTTGATTGAGTTATTCAACAACAACCTTTTCGAAATTTTTTACTTTGATATGGAATACCCCATAATCGGCTAATTTCTCGAAAGTGACATTCCTGGATTTAAATAGCCCTAAATGGGGGCTATTCAAATCCACTTTCAAAATGCGTAAACCGCTAAATCTGACAGAGTTATAGAACAACAACCTTTTTGAAATTTTTTACTTTGATATGGAATACCCCATAATCGGCTAATTCCTCGAAAGTGACATTCCTGGACTTTAATAGCCCTAGATGGGGGCTATTGAAATCCGCTTTAAAAATGCGTAAACCGCTAAATTTGAAAGTTTTACAGAGCAACAACCTTTCTGCAAAATTTAAAAAAAAATTTTTTTTATTAAGAAAGGGAAAAGAATCAACTGGACTCTCACAACACGCAAAAGAGAGCGGACATACCGTTGATTTTAAGAGTGTGAAAATACTTGACAAGGACAAATCCGAAAATAAGAGATACACATTGGAGAGCTTGAGAATACAGGAACGACTATTGAACACTCTCAACGCAAAAGAAAATAGAAACAATACTAAGCTCCAATACATGCCTGCAATTAATTATATGTAATAGTTCTGTGATATCCGTAGTTATAAGTTTGACGATTCTGTAATTTATTCTATATGTATACACTTGTAATTATTTATTCATTTATTTTAATTAACTTGGTGTCGTGTTATTCCCGTTTTAATTACAATATATTTTTAAATAATAACAAATGATTTAACATAGGATAAATTATCTTAATAAAATAGCTCCTGAAGAAGTCGAAAACCCACATCGACGAAACGTAGAGCAAATTGATAAAGTAAATTGTTTCATTTACATCACTTAAAGAAGAATATATAATTGACCGAAATTAGCCCGTAGCGATAATATCCAAAACTTAATAGAAATCTAACCTAAAATTTTTTTTTAATATGGAATGCTCCATGATCGGCTAATTTCTCGAAAGTGACATTCCTGGATTTTAATATCCCTAAATGGGGGCTATTGAAATCCACTTTCAAAATGCGTAAACCGCTAAATTTGATAGAGTTATTCAACAACAACCTTTTTGAAATTTATTATTTTGATATGGAATACCCCATAATTGGCTAATTTCTCGAAAGTGACATTTATGGATTTTATTAGCCCTGAATGGGGGCTATTGAAATCCACCTTCAAAATGCGTAAACCGCTCAATTTGAGAGTAGGTACATTATTTTTTGCTGGGCAATCGATTGAGACTATTTATTTTAAAAACGGAGAGGGGTCGTCCAAAAATTTGCCAATTTTGATCGTTTTCATGTGGAATTGCTCTATATAGCTTTTATTTATTATTTCATATACAAATGAAAATAAAATAATAATGTTTATTTTATCTCAAATATAAACTTATATTAAAATCCATTTAAAACTTTTTTAACATAAAATGTTCCAATAGACAACTGATCCATGATCTCGTCAGGAAGATAACTATATTTCTCAGGAAGAAAAATTACATATTCCTCTAACTCCAACATAGTTCTAACGCCAAATGTGGTGATTTTTCTTTCGCATTTTAGTATTTTCAATGCTTCATTTGCCGGAACTTCTTTTAGGGGTAATATACTCTTTTGCAATTTTTTATCTCCAATCGTATTAAGATAATTGATTACATTCATTTTATTTTATTTTTTAATTATTTTTTAATTATGTACTTGACTTAACAAACTTTACGATTCAACTGATGCTTTTTCTCTGTCGATTTAACTATTTATACTGAAAATTGAGGGTGAAGAGGTGTTAAAGTACAAACTAGAGAGGGGTATTAATAAAAACCGCAAAAAAAATGATTTTTTCTAAAGTACAGTTTAAACAAAAACTCACAATGTATTAGGAAGCGTTATTAAGATAGGAATCGTTATAAAAGAAAATAAAACCACTCAATATATTAAGAAGGAACATAAAAGAAAATAAAAAAACCCAATGTATTAGGAAGTGTCATAAAAGAAAATAAAACAACTCAATGTGAGTAAATTAAAAATATACATTTTGATATAAATAGTACTTGTTTTGATTTAATACAATCATTCATGTTAAAGAAATCTTTCAGTAAACATAAACTCGGTTGAAAAAAATGGCTAGCGGATTTATTTGTGAATTTTGTCAAAAAGTATTTACTCACAATACAAATTTAAGAAGACACATTCGATTGTATCCCGATGGACCTTCCTCATTGTTTAAAGCATAGTACTCTGTTAAAAATTTCAAGTGGAATGCTGTCAAAATACATGTTAAAAAAATAAACATGAAATTTTCGTGAAAAAATGTTGCAGAAGTAGTACTCTGTTCATTTTGTGAAAAACATATGAAATGTATCTGGCAACATTATTTTTTCACAGCGAAATAATTAAAGTAGCATTGTTTCACGTGGAATTTTCATCCAAAAGCTCTTTTGTCGCAACAACAATATCTATTACTTGTTGTGCTGCTGCACAAGCGGTCAGTAATATTTGTTTATTCATTTTTATTTAACTATTTCGATTCAACACAGGGTTTTTAAATATTTTAACTTTTATTTAGTTTCGATTTAAATTTACAAAAAAGCAAAACATATGTGTTTTGTGTACATAAGTAAAACAATGTGGCGTACTTTCAATAAAAAAAACGTCAAATTATGTAAATTCGCGTGATAGGCAACATTGGCTACACGTCAAATTTCCCGTATGCAATAATTAATGTTGCTCAACATTTTTCCCAAATTTGAACAGAGTACTAGGCTTAAATGTGCAAAATGTAATAAACATTTTTCGAATCGTCTAGAATTGCATCGACACTCGCACTCCAATACAGAAAATTATGACAATGGTGAAATCAAAGTTTATTACGACGATTGTAAAGAATATATTGAAAAAAAATTGGTGTTATCATAAAATAACCAATAAACATAATCTGAACAGTGCTGGAAAAATAAATAGTGTTGACGATGATGTAAAATGTATAAATTTATCATTTAATAACAGAATTATAACATATTTGATTGAAAATAAAAATAAAAGTAATTTAATACCGGAAAACTTTTGAACGGAAATCAGAGAGAAATTAGTTAAATTATTAAATGACGTCATCCAAAAACATGAAAACATAAAATTTAATATAGAGCTGTTTTGTGAATATGTGTTGATAAAGGAAAATGAAGATTCATGCAAGATCGATGAAAAGTCTCATCAGACTAAAATGAGAATTCTAAACATGCATTCAACGCGAGAAGAAATAATTGATATCTATAATAACCAATGTAATATCATAATTAAAAAGATGAGCGAATTTCAGGAGCGTGATAGTGGCTGGGCATTAATTGAGATATTACGTTTAGAGATGAACATTAATCAATATAATTGTATAAAAGGTTCTGCATACATTCTCTTACCATCTGCAATACAGAGAAAATTTGCATGTGTTAACGTACAAAATAATGATGAGTATTGTTTCAAGTGGGCTATAATATCAGCATTATATCCAGTCGCAGCTAATCTCCTTAGTAATATATGTACTTCATATAATGTTGGAAACATTAAAGATGAAATTATAACGTTGAATAATAACATTGTTATAAATTTTAAAAAATTAAACTTCCCGCTTCATTTTAATGAGATCAAAATATTTGAAGCTAATAATAGTGAAATAAGTGTTAATGTATTTGGATTAGATGATGGCAATAATATAGTCGGTCCATATTACTTATTATATATGGATTAAAAATATATCAAGATTAATCAAAAGCCAATTAACCAATCACCGTCGTAAGATATATATGTGTAACACATGTTTAATACACTTCCATAATGAAACATCTTTAGAAAATCATAAGAGCGAATGTAATAAGATTGTAACCAGAATGCCTACTATGGAAAAAAATAAGCTGTCTTATAAAAATTATAAAAAACAAATGGATGTACCATTTATAGTATATGCTGACTTTGAATGTATTCTGGTGCTAGTGAGTATAGAAAGTTCTTCAAATGTCCACTCCGTACAGAAACATATTCCTTTTGCATATAGTTATTATATTAAATGTTCATTTAACTCTAGTTTAGATAAATTTAGAATATATAACGGTAATGATGCTGCAAAACATTTCTTTAAAAGTTTAGTAGATGATAGTTTAGATATTTATAATAATTATTTAAGTATAGTTAAACCAATGAATTCCTTAACACCGAATCAAAAAAAGATACAAAATGACGAACCAATATGTCATATTTGCAAGAAATTGTTGGATTTTAATAATCGAGTGGCTGATCATTGTCATTTGATAGGTGAATATAGAGGTCCCGCTCACAACAATTGTAATTTAGAATATCAACTTGCAAACTTCATTCCTATATTTTTCCATAATTTTTCAGCATATGATTGTCATTTGTTTGTAAAACAACTTTCCTCTATTGAAGGTGATATAAACATAATTCCTTTAAATAAAGAATTATATCTATCAATATCTAAGAAAATTTCAGTAATTGAAAAACATACTATTGAATTACGTTTTATCGATTCATTTCGATTTATGCCATCGAGTTTAGAAAAATTAGCAAGTTATTTATCCGATAGCGATTTAACAGTAGTGCGATCATCTTATCCAAATGACGAAGAATTTAATTTAATGAGACGTAAAGGTGTCTTTCCATATGACTATTTAGATTCAGCGAGTCGTCTTGAAGAAACACAATTACCACCTCGTGTTAACTTTTTTAATAAACTTGTTAATGTATCATGTAGTGTAGATGATTATGAACATGCTCAAAAAGTATGTACCACTTTTAAATGTATAACCTTAAAAGACTATTTACTTTTATATCTAAAAGTTGATGTTCTTTTACTTTGTGATATCTTTGAAAATTTTAGAAAAGTTTGTAAAAATATTTACAATTTAGATCCCTGTCAGTATTATACAGCTCCCGGTCTTGGGAGCTGTTGAAAACAACTGAAATAGAATTAGAGTTGTTGACTGACATTAACATATATAATTTTGTTGTTCGTGGTATTAGGGGAGGTATTGTTCAATGCTCTAACCGACATTCGGTAGCTAATAATAAATATATTAGTGATTATGATTCTAACAAGGAATCAAATTACTTAATATATTTAGATGTAAATAACTTATATGGTTATGCAATGTCACAATACCTCCCCTATAAAAATTTTAAATGGGTTGAAAATTGTGAACAATTCAATGTTAATAACATAAAGGAAGATTCTCCACTAGGTTATATATTGGAAGTGGATTTAGAATATCCATATACATTACATGATTATCACAATGATTTTCCTTTTTGTGCAGAAAATAAGAAAATTGAAACTATGATACAGAAAAAACTTATAACTGATTTAAACAAGAAATCTAATTACATAATACATTATCGTAATCTACAGCAATGTATTCAGCATGGGTTAATTTTAAAGAAAATACATAGAATTCTGCAATTCGATCAATCAAATTGGCTTCAAAAATATATTGATTTAAATAACCATCACAGAACACTTGCTAAAAATTCATTTGAACAAAATTTTTTTAAATTGTTGAATAATGCTGTATATGGGAAAACTATGGAAAATGTTGACAAGAGGAAAGACATTAAAATAGTCTGTCACTGGGAGAATAGAGGTAACGTTTAGGAGCTCGAGCTCTGATTGCTAAAAAAATTTTCATAGTTCATTAAAAATTCATGAAAATATGCATGCTATTCAAATGACTAGAGTTAAAACTGAATATAATAAACCTATTTATATAGGATTTTCAGTTTTAGAAATATCAAAATGGAAAATGTATAGTTTTCATTATGATTACATAAAACCTAAATATCGAGAAAACATTAGACTCAATTATATGGATACTGATTCTTTTATTTATGATATTAAAACAACTGATCTGTATGATAATATTAAAAATGATATTAGCACACATTTTGATACATCTGCATATCCGAGAGATAATGTATACAATATACCACTTGTTAATAAAAAAGTTTTAGGGATGATGAAGGATGAGTGTAATGGTAAACTTATTAAGGAATTCATTGGTTTAAGAGCTAAAATGTATTCTGTTAAAATTGATCAAAGTGATAAAGAAATTAAGGAGTTAAACAATGTGTAACTAATAAATTAAGTATAAGTGACTTTAGAAAATGTTTATTAGAAAAAAAATTGTATTATGAATAAATGTATATATTTAAATCTAAGGTCCATCAAATTTATACACAAAATATAAGTAAACTAACATTAAGTTATTTAGATGATAAGAGATATATAACAGAAAATGGTATCAATACATACGCATGGGGACATTATAAAACAAAGTCTCCATCAAATTTATATAATGAAATTATGAAGGATGATGAAATTTTCCTAAATGTAAATATATATTAAGTAGTTTATAAGAAACTAATGTAATAAATAATATGAATTAATAAAAAATATATACTTAAATATAAACTAAACAATTTTTTCTTTTTATTTCATTTTTAAATTATATTTATTATACAAAAACTTTAAAAAATATTTTTATTTTAAATTATATTTATTATACAAAAACTTTAAACACAAGTGACCACAATTATATGTATGGAATTGTTGTTGTTGTTCATAATTATATTCAATGGGTAATTTTAAATAGTTGACGATTTCTAGTGGTGGTTGCAAGTCTCCAAAGCTGTCAAAATATTCTTTGTACTTATGATTTTTATAATATGCTACCCAATGTGTTCCATCACCTTTTACGTCATCTAAATTAACAATACCACATTCTTGTTTTAATGGAATTTTAGGTAAAGAGTTCCGCATAAAAACACCTCTGAAATGTTTAAATTGTTTACAATATTTTCTTAGATCTAAATCCGTTAGAGGGCGATTGGGTAGACTTTTTAAAAGTTTTTTGGAGCCGGACTATAATATAATCCATATCCAGTTTTATATGGTTTTAGATAGAGTCCTTTTCCCATAGCAATTGATTCCATATATCTATTATGACGATTAGCTTCTGCTAGCTGTTCTTTTCCATTTTTTACGCTATTTATAGCTTTTACTGTAGCTGATCCACCTGTAGCTAAACCACCTAGTGCTGATAATGCTTTCAAGACAGGAATTAATGGCAGAAATCCACCAATTTTAGGTAATGGTATTACCCTCGGTACACTAATAGTAGATCTCCTCTTGCCGTTGAAATTAGTATGAATAGCTTTCTTCGCAATTTTAATGGCATCATGAATATTATTCGGATTTTCTTTTTTCAAATGTTTTAATGTATTTTTAACGGTGTTTGAAAATAGTTTTTTATTACACACCTTTCGACTCTTTCTTTTTACATTTTTCTTCTTCGATTTACTTTTTTTAGTTTTAGTTGTTTGCGTTTGATTCATACCTAAACCAAATTTAACCTTTGTCTTCATTGCATTCGTAACAAACCAAGCGTTTGCTCGTTCTTTAAAATTACTATCTTTAGATTTTACTCGTTGCCAGGCTTTTTCAGCTAATATTTTATCAGCTTTATGTCTTTCATTTAAATCTTTTGATTGTGAGTAAGCAATATCGTGATTCTTGCATGCAGCGTCTAATAAATTTATTCCTTTATCTCCTCTTGCCAAGCGTTCTTGAAGTTTTGTACCAGGTCCACAAAACTGATATCCAGGTAAGTGTAATTCAAAAGGTAATTTATTTATTAACGTGTTTACCAAACCACTTCCAGTTATAGACTGATTACTATTCTTGTTTTTATAGTTTTTTATTACCATTCTTCGTCTATGAATGTTAACCGATTAATAAAAAGCTAAAAGTGTTTATCTCTTATATATACATGATATATAAGGTTAGTTTTACTTAAATCTTACTTACTTAAATCTAAACAAATCGTAATTAGAAATGTTGATAATGAAGAGAAAAAAAATAGATAGAAGCCGACATAGTACTCTATTACCTAATTCAATACGAGCATTAATTGTGGGACCATCGAATTGTGGCAAGACTAATGTTATGATTAGTCTCATAGAGAGTCCTAATGGGCTTTGCTTTAAAAATATATACATATTCAAAATCTTTATATCAACCAAAATATTGTTATCTTAAGAGATTGATTGAACCAATCAAGGATATAAATCTATTTACATTCTCGGAAAATGATAAAGTTTTAAGTCCCGAAAAAGCAAAACCATATTCAATAATAATATTCGATGATGTAATTTGTGGTAAACAAGATAATATACGAGAGTATTTTTGAATGTATAAACAAATAGATTGTTTTTACTTGTGTCAAACATATACGAAAATTCCCAAACATTTAATACTTGATAATACAAATATGATTATTGCATTTAAACAAGATGAAATGAATTTACGACACATCTATAATGATCACGTTATCGGAGATATGTCATTTAATAAATTTACAATGATTTGCAGTGAATGCTGGAAAGATAGATATGGGTTTTTAACCATAAGTAAGGATGATATAGTCAATAAAGGACGTTATAGAAAGGGTTTTGATAGTTTTATTCAATTGTAAGGTAATTCTAGATATAAAGCTCATCAAAAGCAGATTAGAAACAGTTATAAAGCTGATCAGAAGCAGATCAGAAGCAGATAAAACTGATCAGAAGCATAGAAAAAGCAGATAAAACTGATCAAAAGCATATAAAATGCAGATCAGAAGCAGATAAAGCTGATCAAAAGCAGATAAAACTGATCAAAAGCTGATAAAAACAGATAAAAAGCAGATAAAGCTCATCAAAAGCAGATAAATGCTGATCAAAAGCAGATAAAACTGATCAAGAGCAGATAAAAGCAGATAAAAAGCTGATCAAAAGCATATCAGAAGCAGATAAAAAGCAGATAAAGCTGATCAAAAGCAGATAAAAACAGATAAAAAGCAGATAAAGCTGATCAGAAGCAAATAAAAGCTGATCAAAAGCATATAAAAAGCAGATAAAACTGATCAAGAGCAGATAAAAGCAGATCAAAAGCTGATCAAAAGCAGATCAAAAGCAGGTCAGGAGCAGATAAAAACATAATCATGAACAAAAAACAATGAAAGAACTTATAAATACTAGAGCAGTATTAAAGGAAAAATTAAAAAATATTAAATTAAAAGAAATTGAAAAAATTAATCTCTTAGAAGATACATTTCAACCAATAACTAAACCTTTAAAAAATATAATTAATAAACTAGATGATTATCAATCGTTAAAGAAAAATAAAAAATTTAAATCAACTTTAAATTCATCCTATCCATCTTTATCTTCACAACAATCAATAACAACAACAACAACTGATAATGATAGTATTAACGATAAAACCGATTTTATTGGTGTAAATAGCGATATGGATTATGATGAAAATATATCTAGTTTTTCTAATCCTAAAAATCATATGTTAACAACTTCAACACCCTTTAATTTAAATTCAGATCAAAATACAAATCTTCCATTATCATTTCATATTTTTGGTCCTACTAGTTCTGATCAAAATAAAATTATATCTTATAATGCTATGGATTATGAGAATATTGATGATGATCATTCTATGGTTTATGAGAATATTGATGATGATGTTATGGATTATGAGAGTATTGATGATGATGGAAGAGGAAACCTTAAAAGAAATAGATTAATACTGAATAGTCCTACATATAATAACAAAACCCAGCGTATACTAAAATCATCATCATCGTATATAAACGAAAAACCTTCAAATTCATCACAAGCAAAACAAAGATATATATCTAATAGAAAAAATAAAAGTAAACTAAAATTGTCATCATATATAGAACCTTTATCTTCTTCACATTTAATTCAAAATGATTCTAATTTTCAAAAATAAAATCTTACAAACCATACACATAATATCAGCGTTGGAAATGATTCAGTAAAGATGTTAAGAAGACCCATACGAAAAAACTCTTCTAGCCCATTAAACGGATTCGATGAAAATAATATTAAAAAAAATAAAAACACTCATTTATTTTCAAAACGAAAGAGTCAATCACAACTAAATAAGGATAAAAAAAGAATAAAAATCAATAGTAATAACACAAATAAATCTTCACTTATTGATAACATAAAAGTATTAATGAAAAATGGAATGTTAGATAAAGTTTATGGATTTAATATAGATCAAACTGGAAACTGGCGATATGGAGCAAATAAATTAAAATTTAGTAAAAATAACAACTCTTTATATATAGGAGGTGAAAGAATAAGAATTACACCAGAATTATTATTTCACTCTAAACCTTTACATTATACTAAAATCGATTTAAAAAAATATAAAAATATTATAAATAATACAAATGTACACAAACGTAACTATCAATCAAATAAACAAATTAAGGGTACAAAAGCATTTAAATATCAACGTGTTATAAAAAAATTATTTAATGAAAAGTTCAATATTCTAACAAAAGTTAGTGGATTATTAAAATCAGTAGACAATAGAAAATCAAACTATATATATTGGGATAGGATCATGAATTAGTCAATAGACTACGTTTATTTATTGCATCGACAGGTGCTGGTCATAATCATAAAAACGAAATAATTTCCATTATTGAGGAACTAAAAGAAGCTAATATAATTTGCTAATAACAAATGGAAAATGAGTTATATTAATAAATTTGGAGAAAGTTTAAATAAACGTCGAAAAGAAACCGTTAATAATAAATTAATTATCGATCTATTTAAAGTACTTGAGGTTAGTATAAATAATGAATGTTTTGATCTTAATAAAAAAAGAATTTGTAATTTGTTAGAACCTACTGATCCTAAAGATGCCGTTAAAAGCGTATTTAAATAGTACAATTAATATTATAAATAATACACATAAAGCTTATATAGAAGAGGTGAAGCATACAGTTAATAACACATTAACTAATAATCAACAAAACGTATACAAGCATCTTAAAGATCACCAAACTTCCATTATACAGTTAAAAGAGTTGCATAACGAAATAGACAATATAAATACTATACATACAACTGATATAAAACAATTGAAAAATTATGTCAGTGAATTACTGAATAAATAATCTTAGAAAGGCTCATACGGATATAGAAAATGTTAGCAAATCTGTTCAAAATCAAACAAGATAAAACAATTGAACAAACTATTAAAAAACATATAGAGCAATTTCATATGAAAACGATCAAAATTGGCAAATTTTTGGACGACGTTTTTAAAATAAATAGTCTCAATCGATTGCCCAGCAAAAAATAATGACCTACATATTTTTTTTTTTTACAGTGACTGGTTTAGTGGTGGTGTACACCACTGTAAGTGACAAAATTGAAGAATTCTTCATAAGGGACCTCATTGAAAGTTGTTTTAAAAAAAAACTACTAAAGCGATCGCAACGAGTGATAGCTCGTTGGAAAGGTATTGAATCAGGCTTTAATTAAAAAATAAAATTTTCCTAATTTTTCTTAGAAATATACCTTTAAATTTTCCGGCTAATTTTTTTTTTGGATTCCTCATAATTTTTGCTTTAAGAATCAGCAATAAAAAAATGGGCCCCGACTCCTTGTTTGGACAGGAGAAGAGACCACCTTGTTAAAAATACATTTTAAAAATTATTTTACAGTTAAAAATACATTTATGAAGAAAAAATCTTTCTTATTTTGCTGCTTATACTTAATTACAATATTTATTAAAAATTTCAATTGTCTTGGCATCATTATAAAATTAAAGTAACTTTAAATTTAGCACGTCGGCAGACGAAGAGTATAGTTTTGACATTATTATATCTGTTTTGAATTCGTCGCTCCATGGCATCGTGTTCTTTTTGAGTGCATAAAACTGTGTTAATGGCAATTTCCTTGCTTTGAATCCACGAAAACAAATGTTGTACATTTAAGATCTGGTCAGTGTATGGCCTTTGCAAACTTGCCTTAGTCGCCATGCGTTTTAGGATTCCCCCTAACGCATCGCATGGGCCCTTACCGTGGGACGTCGCGAAAAAGTGCCACTGACCTTGCAGTTTTGTTCTTCTTGAATTATGCAAAGATTGTAAAAATTTTTTTTATTCTTGTACTGAGAAGCCGCGAAGTCTGAGAAAAACGTTACTTTGTCGATTGCAACGAATTTTGATCTTAAGAATTCAAACAGTTTCATTTGAAATAAATAAACGGACACATAATTATGAGCTAAACTCTCCGCGACAACAACAAGGCTTACGGTCTGTAGTTCGTTTTGAAATAAATGCAAAAAGGATGCACCGTGCACTGGTCGTTTGTCCAGTGATGAGCCTGAATTTCATCCTGAACGAGAAAAGTGTAATTCTCGGCAAAGTCGCTTATCACAATGAATTCATTTTGGGCTAATTTCTCCTTACTTTCCTTTAGAAATTTCGATTGCATCTCGGATATGAAATGGTGCGCCTTCAGTTCATTCAACTTGAATCCGAATTCCTCGATGAATTCCGGAATCTGCTTTACCACGGTCTCAAGGGAACATCTGCCGCTGCTAATTATCCACTGTTTGAAATGCACCTCCTGAATTAACAGCTGTTCAAACTTTTCCGCCAAATATTGCTCTAGCTCGTCAATCTTCGGACAATTGTCGCATTTGGACAGATGACAATTTTCCGTGGGGTATGCGCACAACGACTTCGACAGGAGGTCCCTATATGTTTCAATTTCACCGTGAAATACTTTCAATTTCTTGCATGGAAAGAAAATTAATTTGATGTTTTGATGAAACATGCAAACGCAGACTGAATGCGTTCCGTGCCTGTCTAATGCCAGCACGCATTCTTTTGGTCGTAGGATGGCAAACTTAGAAAATCCCACTTTTTATGCTGGGTATTTCTCATTGAACTGATGGTATGCTTCGGATAGATTACATAATAATTATCTGCGCTGCTTGTGTACTTTTTCTCCATATTCACGTGTGATAACATAGTCACGTGTACCTGGGCAGGCGCGGCTGTTGTCATCATTGCAGTAAAAATCTTGAATCAATTTCACCGTTGCTTCGCTGAGGGTCCTTGAGCCAAATTTCTTGGTGGGAGTCGCAATATGCCCTTCTGTCAAACTAATTCTTTGCTTCTTCTCGCGATGTAAAAAGATGTTTGAAGCTGTTCAGAAATCTTGCGTATAGACCATGATTGAGGTAGCACAGATAAAATGAGATATTTCTCAGGAAAAGTGGTCGCTAAATTGAATTTTCTTTTCAACTGCTCAATCATTTGTTTGCCGTCATCAACGTCATCTGCTTGACTGCATTCGTTATCAAAGCCTTTATCAAATATTGTCGCGATTGCACTCACAACCTTGCCTTTTTTCTCTTTCCTGTATGTTTCACTTCGCAACTTTCTTTTTCTAATAGGCGTTTCACCTAAAGTGGTAATAGCCTCATTCAAAGGACTCAAAGACATATTGACCATCGGAATGTCTGCCTTACTATCAGATGGTGGCAGGCAGACCATATTCACTACACACTCAACTTGGGGCTCTTAAAAAAAAATTGAGTTTTTCTTCATAAATGTATTTTTAACTGTAAAATAATTTTTAAAATGTATTTTTAACAAGGTGGTCTCTTAAATGCTCTTCTCCTGTCCAAACAAGGAATCGGGGCCCATTTTTTTATTGCTGATTCTTAAAGCAAAAATTATGAGGAAACCAAAAAAAAAAAATTAGCCGGAAAATTTAGGAGCTTCTGTGGAAAATCGGAAAATTTAATTTTCATGGGAAAATGTAAAGGTAAATTTCTAAGAAAAATTAGGAAAATTTTATTTTTTAATTAAATACCTTTCCAACGAGCTATCACTCGTTGCGATCGCTTTAGTAGTTTTTTTTTAAAACAACTTTCAATGAGGTCCCTTATGAAGAATTCTTCAATTTTGTCACTTACAGTGGTGTACACCACCACTAAACCAGTCACTATAAAAAAAAAAAAAATATGTAGGTACATTATTTTTTGCTGGGCAATCGATTGAGACTATTTATTTTAAAATCGCAGAGGGGTCGTCCAAAAGGTGATCGCTTTCATATGGAATTGCTCTATACTGAACGCAAATAAGGAATATACGAATAAAATCGAAGAAAGATTTAACAAAATTGAAGAATATATTTTTAAATGGGTTGCAGCCGAAGAAAGATTAAATAATATTGAAGATTACCTTTACAAAAATATTATTAGAAGACCGCAGAAACAATAATGAATTTAAGTGTAGACAAAAGAGAAATTGTTAATAAGCTACATAGACAAGTGAGAAAAAATTTTAAGAGAAGGAGAGTTGTTGTCAAGGGAATTGATGATTTATGGCAAGCAGATTTAGTGGAAATGAATAATTATGCTGATTATAATAATGGTTATCGATATCTTTTAACTGTAATAGATACATTTTCGAAAAATGCGTGGGCACTTGCAGTAAAAAATAAAACTGCTCAAAGCATTACAAACGCTATGAAAACAATATTTAATGAGAGTCATAGAAAACCAAAAAACCTACAAACTGATGACGGTAAAGAATTTGTCAATAGTCAATTTCGTCAACTGATGCAATCGAAAGAAATTAATCACTATTCAACATATAGTGTCTTAAAGGCGTCCATTGTTGAACGTTTTAATAGAACACTAAAAGGATTAATGTGGAAAGAGTTTAGCTATCAGGGAACATATAAATGGATTCATATATATAAAAATCTTTTAGATATATATAATAACACATATCATAGAACTATAAAGATGACACCAAATCAAGTAAATTCATCAAACGAAAAATCATTATTGAATACAGTCAACAGCAAATTAAAAGTTTTTCAAAAGCCCAAGTTTAAAGTTGGTGACAATGTTCGAATAAGTAAATATAAACATTTATTTGAAAAGGGTTATACGCCAAATTGGACGACGGAAATCTTTAAAGTTAAGATTGTAAGAAATACAAACCCCAATACATATATATTACAAGATTATCAAGGTCATGAAATTAAGGGTGGCTTTTATGATTACGAACTCATAAGAACTAAATATCCTGATATATATTTAATTGAAAAAACAATAAGAAAGAGAGGTAATATGTTGTATGTAAAGTGGTTAGGATTTTCATCAGAACACAACTCTTGGATTAACAGTTCATCTGTATAAAATACATTAGAACATTTATATATCGAGTTATTATTAAATCAACTGCAACTATGTCAATTACATTAACAATATACGGCAATAGTTCAATATTATCAGCAAACTACTTTCCACCGATTCAACTAAGTGAAAATTATGTATGTGGATTAATAACCTTCGATACATATCACTCAATACCAAATGTTGATATAGGAAGCAATCTGTTTCATATAGGAGATCATGAAATTGAAATACCTGTGGGTTCATATGAATTTTCTGATATTAATGATTTGCTTACAACAAAATATGAAAAAATAAATTCAAATGGAAATCTTATCATTAAGGCTAATTATAATACTATACAAACATATATAAGAAGTTCTATAGATCCAGTATATTTTAATAAAAAACGATCAATTGGTTCGCTGTTGGGATTTAGTGAAATAATTTTAAAACAGGGTGAAGATCATTATTCTGATAAAACTATAGAAATAACTAAAATAAATACAATACTAATTCATTGTAATATTATTAGCGGATCTTTTATAAATAATGTGTCATCGCATACTCTTCATCAGTTCACACTTGTTGTCCGTCCAGGATATAAAATAACGGAGACACCGTCTAATGTAATTTATTTACCAGTTAATATTAGAACAATACATTCAGTAGTTTTAAAAGTTACCGATCAGGATGGTAATTTAATAATTTTTCGTGGAGAGAAAATAACAATAAAACTACATTTAAAACCATATTAATAAAATGATTGTCTACAATAACAACAACAACAATATAGCAAATAGATATATAAACAACTTGAATAGTGAATCAGTCTTGCACCATCAACATCGAAAGTAAGAGAAAAATCAACAGCAACAACATCAACATTAAAACCATCATCACTAACTAAAAGTAATCAAGAGTTTTTAGAAAAATTAGGATTTCGATTAAAATGAGTGATATTATAAAGGTTTTACAAAAACCACATATTGATAATTCTATTATTAAAAAAGAATATCATAGCTATACATCATATTTACAATCTTTTAAAAATAATGATGAAATTCGTATATCAATTCAGAATCAACGTTCTTCCACACGAAAGCCTTCTATACATTGAGGGATATGCAACGAAGGAAGATTCAACATTATCAACAAATATACAACTCTTAAACAATTGTGTAGCACATCTATTTGATGAAATTCGATATGAGCTTAATGGTATAGAAATTGATCGTACACGACATTTAGGAATCGCAACAGAAATAAAAAACTATGTCTCGCTAATTAAACTAGAAAGTGATAATCTTTTAAATGCTGGTTGGGCACCATTGAATGAAGATGATCTATCTCTTGTAAGAGGATATTTCAATTTTTGTATACCACTAAAGCATTTACTTGGATTTGCAGAAGATTTCAATAAGATAATAGTTAATTCGAAACATGAATTAATACCTTTACGTGCCAAAGATGATAAACAAGTTTTAAAGTCTAGCGTTACAACCGAAAAGCCTCAGTTATCTATTCTAAATATAACATGGAAAGTTCCACATGTTCAACTTGATGACACTCACAAACTACAAATGTTTAAAATAATCAACAATCGTCAACCATTAAATATATCATTTAGAAGTTGGGATATGTACTAATATCCTACACTTCCTACAAATGTGGAATGTTAAACTAACCAACGAAAACGAAAGACCACGTTTTCTGCTTTTAGGTTTTCGAAATCGTGAAAACAATCATACATTGTGATCTGTTTGACATAAAAGTATACCTAAATTCAGAAACTTATCCATATGATGATCTAAATCTTAAATTTGATAGAAATCGGTTTGCTCTATATAACACTTTTATTTGAAGAGATGCACTATACTTTAATGGTAGAGGAACAAGTGAAGCGTATAAAACAAGTCTATTATTTGAATTATCATCAAATGATATAAATATTAGAACAACTAACATTAAAGATTATTCGCAAACAGTACACATTAGTATACAGTAATAAAACGTATAGTCATCAACATGCTACTAAAAGATATATACAAGTTATTAAAAACATTTTATCATTTAATTTCGGAGCAGGATAAAACTAAACTTCTAAACATTCAATCACAACTAGAATATATACAAAATTTGTTAATAATAACTAACAAACATGGTGAACATAACCACATTGAACTAACTATTTCATTTGGAAAACGTAATACCATCCTCCTCTCACACCCCACTCAAACACCCTATTCGCACCCTCCTACTCAAACACATTTTACACTATTTCATTTTAACAATCACATACTCCCATCCAACAAACACTCACTTATACTAATCACAATTATATCCACGGATGGAAACATCAACACAATACCACATTCACCAAACACATTTTACAATAAGAAATTCATTTTAACAATTACATACTCCCATCCAGGCATGATCCCAAATTTGTATGGAAAAAGTATGCGCGAAGGTACATAAACATCCTACTCGGCTAATTTCTCGAAAGTGGCATTCCTAGATTTTAATAGCCCTAGATGAGGGCTATTGAAATCCACTTTCAAAATGCGTAAACCGCTCAATTTGAAAGTTTTACAGAGCAACAACCTTTTTGCAAAATTTAAAAAAAATTTGAAGTTTTACAGAGCAACAACCAATTTAAAAAAAAAATATTTTGATATGGAATGCCCCATAATCGGACAATTTCTCGAAAGTGACATACCTGGATTTTAATATTCAGATCCACTTTCAAAATGTGTAAACCGCTCAATTTGAAAGTTTTACAGAGCAACAATCTTTTAGCAAAATTTAAAAAAAACATATTTTGATATGGAATGCCCCATAATCGGCTAATTTTCGGAAAGTGGCATTTCTGGATTTTAATAGCCCTAAATGGGGACAATTCAAATCCGCTTTCAAAATGCGTAAAACGCTCAATTTGAAAGTTTTACAGAGCAACAACCTTTTTGCAAAATTAAAAAAAAATTATTTTAATATGGAATGCCCCATAATCGGCTATCTTCTCGAAAGTGACATTTCTGGATTTTAAAGCCCTAGATGGGGACTATTCAAATCCACTTTCAAAATGCATAAACCGCTGAATTTGAAAGTTTTACAGAACAACAACCTTTTTGCAAAATTTAAAAAAAAATTTATTTTAATACGGAATGCCCCATAATCGGCTAATTTCTCGAAAGTGACATTTCTGGATTTTAATAACCCTAGATGGGGGCTATTCAAATCCACTTTGAAAATGCGTAAACCGCTAAATTTGATAGAGTTATTCAACAACAACCTTTTTTAAAATTTTTTACTTTGATATGGAATAGCCGATAATCGGCTAATTTCTCGAAAGTGACATTCCTGGATTTTAATAACCCTAGATGGGGGCTATTCAAATCCACTTTCAAAATGCGTAAATTGCTCAATTTGAAAGTTTTACAGAGCAACAACCTTTTTTAACTTTTTTTTACTTTAATATGGAATGCCCTATAAACGCCTAATTTTTCGAAAGTGACAGTTTTGAATTTCAATAGCCCCAGTTACAGGCTATTGAAATCCGTTTTCAAAATTCAAAAACCGCTAAAATAACTGGAAATATTCATATGAAACTTGATATTTTAGGTTTAATTTTAAACCTTATTTTTTTAATACTAAAATTTATAACGTGGACCCCACAAAATTAGGTTCCTGCGTGGATTCTCTGTCCGTGGTTCTTTAAAATTTTAAAATTCGTTAAAAATTGACTTGTTGGTAATAAGAGAAACTTTGCTATATTTTTGTCTTTTTTTTATTGTGCACATGGGAAACACGTTCGTAACAGAAAAAAAAGTTGTTGGTTTTGGTTACTTTTTTTCCAATGTGTACTTTTTTCCTTTTTGGTTACTTTTTTTTAACACAAAAGTAGCCATTTGTTACATTGTTTTTCACTTTGACTTAACACAACTAATTTTGGTGATAAACTAAACTACCACAATTTAAACCACCGTGTGAACTTAAAAATTTTTTCTTTCAACGTTGTAAGAAAAAGCATTTTCAGTACATTGGAAAACCAAAATATTGGCAGACATCTAACAATCGTGTAAACACATAATTTTGTCATTGTCATTGTTTTAAGACAATTGTCAAACACATTTCATTGTCATATGTGCAAAGTTTATGCATCTGCATAAAAATTATTTCTAAATGCAACTCTGTGTATACATAAATAAGCAAACAAGTCTTCATTAAAAAAAAATTTTGAAAAAAGTGGAAGAAAATTAGAGAAAATAAAAAATGGAGAGTGACATATCTTTATTCAGTTTCATAGAGTGCAGATAAAATGGTTTCAATTGCTCGTTTTTGTTCCATGACAATATTTAAAATTTTTAAACACACACACAACGCTGAAAAACGAATTTAACAATGCCACACCACAATCTGACAACCGTGTGAAATCACAATTTCGGTTGCCAGATAAATTCATTGTGTGACAATTGTGTGCCAATGAAATTGTTAGTTTTCTTACAGTCGTCTAAACTGACAATTTACCTTTTGCTAAAAATTTTTCAATGTCAGTACATTGCTAGATCTGACAACGTTGTAATATTTGACGATCGTATATACATAGATTTACAAAAAAATACATGCCTGTCTCCAAACATAACAAACACAATCATTGTATTGTTAAACGGGTAAGGTACTTCAAACGTCAAAAATCATCTACAAACTGAAATGCAATGGTTAATTTATATTTTACATATATATTTTTTAGCTGAAGTATAAATAAAATAAAATTTTAAATATAGAAAAATTTTGGTTACTTTTTTTTACATATTGATTACAAATTTTTTTTTGGTCGTGGCAACGCTGGTTATGAGTGCGCACGTCAATCACGTTACATTTTTCTTTCTAGAACATTCTTTTTCTCTGTTGTAAATTCATACAAATTTTTAACAGCGATAAAAAAAGAAGTTGTTGCCAACTGAAATGAAAGGATGAAATTTCAAATATGCCATAGCGTAAATGCAATGAGTACGTAG